>JAULAV010006258.1:0-44000 GCA_030789695.1 Scilla litardierei
CGGGCAGGATCGAGACCAACGCAAAGAAGAAAATGACGGGATGGCGGCTCACAACCCACTCGGCTTCTCAACCTAAGACGGCCCTGCGAGTGGTGGGGATAGACTTGCAGCTACACGTGGCAGCATCAGAGGACCGACGGCGCTTCGAAACCCGCGCCTTAAAAGTATCGAACGGACCAACTCATGATGACGACCAATAAATGAGTCGGCATCGACTGACGAGCCTGTCAAAGTCGGCGGAAGTCACATCGGCCGAGCCGAACCGGCCGAGGCCGATCGACCCGACCAATGGGGGCAATTGTTACGCCTATTTGGCCGAAGCCCGAAAGACACGAGCTCAGAAGCCCATCTGCGCGATCCGGCCCACCCTGCGAAGTCCCATAGAGGGCCCCCAAATATCAACCCGACCCGGCCCCGATAACGCACGAGTCACCCGCCCACTCCAGGGTTAACCGTTCCCCTGATCCCGCTACCGCTTAATGGCCGTGATGGGGAGGTGCTAGCGTGGCGCTGGGAGCGGCGACGGGGGGGGCGGATTGAGGGGGCACGATCGAAGGCGGACGAGCGACGTGGGCCGGAGGCAGTCACGGCAGGAGGTCTATAAAAGGGCTAGAAGGACGACTGGACAAGGGACCGGATCTCAGGTAACTAAAACCTAAGGTACTCCATCAACGACCTAGTTCCCCCATTCCAAACTCCTTCCTCCCCCGCTCGCGCCGGTAGACGCAGTTCCGATCTCCTCTCGAGTCGAACCGTCTCCGCCGGGCCTCCTCTCTCAGATCACTATCTGACTTAGGCATCGGAGGGGATTTGGCCGGAACCAAGGTCCGGCCCCCCTTACGAGCGTTCTCATCTGCGCAGGAGGACGCCATATCTTCGGGCCGAGGCTTCCCCTCCGCCCCGCGACCGGCCACGTGACCAGCAGGACGATCGAGGCTACCCCTCGTCGTCCGATCGCCGAGGCCGAGCACGTCCGTCCGAGGCCGAGCGTCTCAACCCGGGACGAGGCTTCCCCTCGCCCCCCTTGCGACCAAGGATCTCGATTCAGCCAAGCCGACGCGCTCCACGTCGTCCGCAACTCCGACTCGCGCCTCGTCTGCACCGACTCGACACACCCGAGGGACCCAAGCGGATCCCTTGATCATGTTGACCGGGTTATCCACGGTCAACGCTTTTGTAGTGAGAAAACACTCTGAAACACAATCCAACCAATATTATACTCGGTGAATAGTAACAGTTTACTACACAACCGCATCAATTTACTAGCTGTAAGTGTGCCATCACCTTGCACACTCACATCATTACTAATACACAATGTATTGTCGTATATCTTATACACTCATAATCTGTAATGATATAGTACCACATGTCACTTAAACATACCACTAACACATAAATACAATTATTCTTAGTCAATTAACACTTCAATCGTACCACCACTTTTACATACAGCATATTACCATTTACACATTATAATATAAATCACTACACGTATATACATGCACGTAATACCTTACACCATACACAGATTTATACACGCCTTACTCATAGTACTAGTGGCATTGTAATCTACCCACCTTAGGATCAAGTCCGTCCTCAGACTTCCTTAAATAGGCCGACATAGGGGTGTGCGGACTTAGACACTAAGGTCATTCTATCCCAGTCATACATACATTATAATGAAACAATACACATCCACATGTGTATACTTACTCATACATCACACACTTTTAAATACATATACATACGTACATATCACATACATATACATACTTACACTACTACACGCCTATCTCGTATCTATTTAGGACAAATATACACACACTGGTATACACAACCATGGTAATTTACATAGGGCTAGTATACTATTACATACGTCCATATACGTAGTCACAAACATACGACTATACATACTTCCTGGTATGTTCACACATCATCCCGTAGGGGTAATACGATATAACAATCCTACTATACATGAAACACATCTATTCATACAATATATATTTATATACACACCTATAATTAACCACATACATATACACGCACGAGTACACGCCAGACATTCTAACATATAAATCACACAATAAATCTGCACACACAACTATACGTACACTTATTATCATTACACCTAACATGTACATCACTGTACTAGCATACAATTACAACCATTAACAAGTACGGCTAAGATACCTATACTCCTCGTAACTAACCAATATTAAATCTAATATGCACAGATATTCCTATAGTGATATGGCTAATCACTCGCCTAAGTATAAATATAACACTTACTACTCTACACTCGACTATATACATATATATCATAAATTACCGTACATACATGCATATACGACACAATAGATAATCACACTATACTAATATACTCACGGTAAGCATACTCATACATAAGTGATATATCGAGATTCGCACACACGAGTCCACATCCACTATCTATACACATGCACCTCAACAACATCGCAATCAATGCTAAGGGTCCCACTATACTTATACTAAAGCTGACCTAAGTAAAGATAAGCACTAATGTGGTAACTAAGCAATAGGGTAGGATTCAGAGTTGAATGAGGCAATGAGTTAATGTTGTGATGGACGATTTCGAAGGTGGTATGGATAAGAGAGTAGTTTGGTTGGGTGACATAAAATATTTATGAATAATTAAATAATTAGGAAGATAAGAATATGTGTAAAATAATGACATCGTTATAATTTACGTAAATTTACGAGTATACGGTAAAAGTTAAAACGTAAAATATGATTAGTCAAATAACAGGTGAAGAGTAATATGGACATTGTGTCGTAGTGCTTATTTTGTAAATGGAAATAGGTTTGTAAAAAAAAATTTTAAAGAAATATGAACACAACGATTATAAGACTGATACACAAGATTTTGAAGTTCTTCTCTTTTTTTAACATGGGAAGGTATTTTTAATCGTATGTATGAATGACTGTTTTGAAATATCTTAGTAAGAAAAGGAGATGATATTTTGAACTAGCGAAATAGAAATAAAGTTTTTTTTAAAAAAAAGTTCATTACATTAGGAAAATGGAGTAGCTATACGAGGCTAGGTGAAATAGAAGTGCAAAAGATAAATGTTAGAAAATCGTTATAAGATAGTAACTACAGATCGCGTCAGAAGAGTTTCCTAATCAAGATTGGGTGTAAGTCGACTGAAGAATAGAAATTCTAAGTTAAAAAAATTTCGAAAGGGTTTTAAACTTAGCGAAGAATTCAATAAAAAAAATATCGAAAATACTTTTTAAAGGACCCTGGATCTGCAATGGGGAGGTTCAAGATTAAAGATTGTGGACCGGAAGAGTTTATGTGAATCGAGGACAAGGAATAGGTTTGACGATCGAAACGTAAGGACGACTAAGAAGTAACCCCGTGAATACGCTATGATTGCTTTCTACGATCACTAACCCAGAAGTGTAAAGATTATGAAAATAGTAAAATCAGGGGAAAAATAATCATTGGGTCGACTAAGGTTTAGCACTAGGGTTCATCAACGTACTAGGCTTCGATAGGAAAGCCGAGGTAAGGGTTCATTGAGGGTCGAGATCGAGCTTTTATCTATAGATCTGGAATATCCTATGCTTCGAAGTCTACTCATTGAAGGCGTCTCAGGTTTGACTTGCACAATGACGATCACTACGTTCGGTTGGACCCTAGATTCGATGAATCTAAGCGAACGACTAACGAACTCAAAAAGTCTAACAAGGTCAGAGCTGGATGATCAATCGATAGGGTGACTCTCAAGGTGATAATACTAAGTCGTGGTAAGGGTGTCTAACTAACGAGCACGAGCGTCTAACTAATTCTTCATATTATCCAGGTATTGGGTTTCCTATCGTGCTGAGACAAGGTATTCGAGTAATTTTGCGTACGAACTAATTCTGGATGTTTTGGCTAATGAAAAGTGTTCTCATTGTTCTGAATTTCACAGTTGCAGGACCTGCATGGGCCGCCACTAAAACCTGTAACGCCCCACTTCCCAAAAGACACCGAAATCGAGAGCGTTACGCGGTCCGCTTGAACTGAAGCGGTGAAGCTCGAGTTCAATAAGCGTCTGTGATAAAAACACAGATAAGATTCTTGCATTTGCGTATCAGAACAATCAGAAACATTTCAGAAAATAAAGCCACATCCAGAGTTAAAATGTTCGTACACGAAATTAAACAACAAGCCACAGCCGGCTAAGGTAGCAACAGAAATAAGCGTACACAAACAACTACAGTGTCTGATAGGAAACTAAGGGAAACAATAAAGTATGGGTCTGACGTGCGTTTATATTTCATATATTTGTGCACGTTTTCTCCCGTGTTTTTCCGTTATTTACTGCCGTCTTGTATTCGTTTTCTCGTGTTTTCTTGTTTTCTTTCACTTTTCCTTGTTTTTCGTATATTTGCAGGAATTTACAGCATTTGGGACATAAAACGATGATATCATGAGTCCCCGAAGCAACGGGAGGGGTCACGCGTGATCCAGGGGGTCAAACGACCAAGATTGCCACTTTTCAGCCCCCACCCGATCGGTTGGACACAGCCAACCGATCGGGTGATGCACGCGTGCACGACCCGGACTGAAGTTGGAGCAAAGTGCAAATTCAACCGACCGGTTCGCCGACCGGTTCATCCCAACAGAGTTCTCGGGAAGTTGGAGCTTAATTCCAACCGATCGGGTGATATCTCACCCGATCGGTTCATCTGAAGCTGAAGTTTCCCAAACGACGACCCGGTCATGCCACCCGTTCTCCTCAGCGACCGGTTGAAGCTCCCGAAGCCCGACGGCCAAAGCAACAAGCGGCTCACCCGATCGGTTGATGTTTCAACCGATCGGGTGGCCTTTTCTTCCGCTTTCGCGCACCGCTGCTCATTCATTGAAGATCTGCTATCATTCCAGAAGGATTTTGGGTGATCTCTTATTTTTCTAGCGTCGGCATCGTTGTTAGCTTTCCAACGATAGGTCGCATGCCCAAATCCGATTTTTCTAGATTTTTCTGGAATTTTCTAAGCGCAGCTATGTGCTGAAACTGGCTGCAGTCTGGAATTTCATTTCACCCGATCGGTTGACTTGTCAACCGACCGGGTGAGATCTATTTCTGCGAATCTAAGCTCTCTGTTTATTCCACCCGATCGGGTGAGTTTCCACCCGATCGGGTGGGCCTTTTTTGACAGTTCTGGACCCGAACTGTTAAGGTTTTTTGGGGGGTTTATAAATAGAAGTTGGGGCACGACTTGGGGGGAGTTCTTCCTCAGTTTTCTAGGGCTTTTTGCCCCTTTCTCTTGTTAGTCTAGGGTTAGTTTAGATTAGGTTTTCTCTTTCAATAAGTCTTGTATTGGATTGACGATTCACTCAAGATAAGTATTTTCTTCTCTTTTTCTCCATTGTATTGTATTGTGTTTATTTTGCTTGATGGTGAAAGTTTATATGTCTTTTGTGTTGTTTGTTTATATGTTATTCACCATTGAGTAGTTTTGATGAACCCTAATACGGGTTAGGGTAGGATTGATGCTTAGAAATTTACATTAGACTTGGTTGCATGGCACATGTTCGATGAAATGCGTCAATGGGGATTTCTAGCAATCTGGGTCCAATTCGTATGGCAACACACTAGATGTGTTGGGGATTGGGGTCCGGTGCTTGTCCTGTCAAGATCCGCTTTGATGTATTGCTAGAAATCACATTTGACCTATTTGGCCATTAGGGTTACGCGGGGGCGTTTCATTGTCATTGGCGGGAGAAAGACCGCCTCTGACCGTCGGGCCAAGGGGGAATAAACTTGGCGGTTGACTCCCGAGCCATAGCTCACGCCCCTAGCGTTGACATCGAGTCCTCGCACGTGGGAACGGCTTGGACGAAATGTTGGGAGATATCATTGTGGCCTTAATGCTCCCGGTTGCGGAAGGTGTTAATGGACATGGGAATGCCCACCGTCCGGAACCGGGTAGGCCTAGCGTGCTTGGTACCGACCGGAATATCGGGGCATGGACGCTAGCTACCACCTTTTGGGGCAATGTCTCACCCTGGGTCAAGTCAAATGCCAAGTGTCATGAGTGCTCTAGCCCGTGTTAGCGGGGATTCATTTTGTGTCATTTTCATTTCTTTCTCTTTATTTCTACACTTCACCCACATTATCCGCGTAGCTAGCACACAACCTAGGCGAGGCTAGTAGCCATTCAAGCCATCCACCTCCCTGTGTTCGATAAACCCGCACCCTACACTAACCGTGCACTTGCGGTAAGACGACACCGCGCCCATACCGTAAACGGGGCGCCGGTCAAGTTTTTGGCGCCGTTGCCGGGGAGGCGTTCGGTTTGATTTAGCTTAGCTTGGGTTCGTTAGACTACGCATAAAAACACAAAAAATTTTCTTTTTCTTTTTTTTTATTTTAAAAAATATATATTCAATAAACAAGACACATCTCATGCCGATGCCCCAATTTTCCCACACTACCACTTGGATGACGAAGCATTTTTTGATTATGATAGTGAGGATGGGGAGATTTCTCTAGGATCTGTGGGAGAGACTTTTCATCTTTATTTGGATACCCCATATGAGTCCTATGAGAGCACCGAGGAGACCACAGAGCTTATGCATACTGGCGAGGAGGATGTGCGTGAGGACGACGACACCACGACCACATACGAGTGGTCCGCTCCACATCCACCTCCACGGCCATCTCTGTCACAGCTTCCTCCTTGGTCGGTGGTCAACCATGAGGATGTCATTCAGGACATCGGGCAGATGGAGGAGCATGAGCATATCGTCGAGGAGGATGTACATGAGGGCTTGGATACGATCGTCCACTTCATGGAGCCCGAGCCACATCTACCTCTACCGTCACGCTCCACTTCTTCTGTGGCTGAGCATTTACTTGAGCATATTGCCCATATTCAGGGAGATTTTCATACTCACTCTCACTACACATTTGAGTCTCGCTTTTCACGTCCTATTTCTTTAGACTCATATATTTTTGACATGCCATATCTCTCGCAGGACACAGGATCTACTTCCGTTGAGGTATGCTGCGGTGCGTCACTACCTGGAGAGCCACTTCTCATGGAGAGCGAGGATTTTGTCATCGCTAGTACAGAGGATAGCAACCCATTCTCAGTGAGTATTCGTCACCCTTTTATTATTTTTCCATCTCATGTTGACGACTATCTCTGGGATACATTTATTTTGGGAAATAATTTCTTGCCATGGACTAATGCACCTCGTCCTTTGCAGGTCACAGGTGGACACCTACGAGGGATGCTTGGAGGTGCATTTCTTGGGTCCATTGGCACACGTGGCACAGCGCTTCTAGCGGAGCCACAGAAGGAGCAGTTAGAGCAGCTACCTGCCCCACTCCAGATCTTTGATCCGCCTATGTGTAATGCCCTACCAGCTACTGCACAAGTACTAGAGGGGGGGTGAATAGTACTTTAAAATAATAAGGCGTATAATTCCAAATTAAATTGCACACAACTACCAAATCAATTTGCGGAAGCTTAAATTGAATGACAACAATGAAATTAACAATGCTAACAAACGAAGTTAATGGGTTCGGATCCACCCAAGTCTCCCCGACTTGTTCCCGGTGATCCTACGTCCCAACCACCCGGATCCCCTCCGGATACTTGAGTTAGAAACCCTAACTCAAGATTTCCACTATGAATATCTTGTGAAAAAACCTTCACAAGATCAAATCATACATGCAATGGCAAAGTGAATCCCACAACCCGGGATCACAAACTTCTCTCACAACCGAGAGAACCAATTAGCAATATAAAAGAGTTTAAATGAAATTAAACAATCTTACCACAAAATCCTATACCTTGAGTTTTTCTTACCCAAATGGTGAAATGAAGGATTTGAGGAAGATGAAGTCACCAAGACCTAGCACCAAGGAAATGACCAGCAATCGGTGCCTAGGAATGAGTTGGAGACTTGGATCAAGCAATAGCTTGAAGAGCTCACCAAGAACAAGCTTCTCTCTAGATCTAGAAATAAGAGAGAATGGGTTTCTTGTGAGGAAGAGAGCTTTAGATTTGAGGGAGAATGGCTATCTCTTTAGAACTCAATGAATCTCTTAATGGCAGCTCTAACCTAGATAGAAATGACCTAGGTTCGTATTTATAGGGTCCCATAAAAACAAGTTAGGTCATTCACCAACGGATAGAAATCTGTGAGAATTAGTCGGTCAAAGAACAATCACTGACCGACTAGTTCATCAACTAGTCGGTCAGCCAAACAACGTGGACCGACTAAGAGTAGATCTGAGAAGAGATAGAATTTCAGACCTAGAAATCTAGTCGGTCCAAGAAGACTGTCTGACCGACTAGTTTCACAACTAGTCGGTCAGCCAATGAACGTAGACCGACTAAGAGGCAAAATAACTTAGTCTGAATGCAAAGTGACTTAGTCGGTCCAAGAACAAAAGTTGACCGACTAAATTGTCAACTAGTCGGTCACCAAACGTTCTTAGACCGACTAACGATAAACAGTAGCTTAGGAGAAATTAAGCATGAACAGTAAGTCACAACTAGTCGGTCAAAGAAGCATCACTGACCGACTAGTTCACAAACTAGTCGGTCGGTGAGTCAACGTAGACCGACTAACTGTAAACAGTAAAGTCCAAGAAATTAAGGAATCAAATTAGTCGGTCCAAGAAAAGTTGCCGACCGACTAGATCACCATCTAGTCGGTCAGTACTTGTTCTTGTACCAACTAATATGCACGTACACATCCGAATCGAAGCGCGACGCTTCGAGGAAGTTAGAATGAACTTGTGCAAGGATCCTAAAGCTACGAATGAGCGTAATGAAGATAGAAACGTAAGATATACTCAAGGCTTAACAATCTATCAATCGAAACTAAAAGACTATAAATAAAACCTTAATAAACGGTCTTCGAGAGCTTCGATTGAATCTTCATAACTTCCAAAATGGCGCAAGAGCTTCAACGAAGCTTTAGGCATGAATACGAGCTTTTGGAAGTGTTGAGATGTCGCTTTGAATGTTTTCATGAATTTGGCGACGATCTCCAATACTGCGCTCACAAATTGTTAGTTCATGGATTATTTATGTTTGCTCATCATCAAAACCAAATCCGGGGAGTCCAATATTCAACATTCTCCTCCTTTTTGGTGATGACAAACCAACATAAATAATAATCAAAAATAATAATTCAAATGTAAAATACTTACTCCCCCTGCATTGATGACACGTTAATTCCAAAATGAATATGTATGAATTGCATCAAGCAGACGAGTAAGATATATAATGAGAATCGATTTTTGAAATATCGGATTTTGAAAATCCTTATATGTATCTTAACTCCCCCTGAATCTAACATATCAAACTAGATTCTTGGAAATTGAGTTAAATTTTCATTTGCGCTATTTATTATCATTATCTCTCCCCCTTTGGCATTATCCCAAAAATGGGGGGCATACAACGACAACAATTAGGAAATGTAAAATCCAACATCGGGAGTCGTAGACAAAGACAATGGACCAACTTGACACCAAGGGAAAAGTGTGGAAATCAAATCAAGGTGTGCCAAAATGTCCATTATCAAAAAAAATAATCAAAATCATCAAAAATACCAAATAATTATTCATTTCTTGAATAAAGAAACATACTCTTCAATATTCAATATTCTTGGTTAATTTTGTGCATGGAAAACAATTCTATATAAATATAGAAATATAATCTAGTTAACCAAGTTTTTAATCGTCGAGCGACGAGTTCACATTTCAAAAGCATTCAACGAATATGAAAAAAATAATGCACGACGAATAAAAGACAAAGTGAATGACGATGAATATATATATATGTAGAGACAACATGAGTACATCCAAAAAAATATCACATCGAATATATGAGGTACATCATATCAAGTGCTACATATCATCAAAAAGAAATACATCATACATCATCAACATCATCAAAGTGTATCAACATACATCAAACAACATCATAACATCATATCCAACTCCGACATCCAGAAATCACAAAAATACATCAAAACATCTCTCAAACCCCATCCTAACCCAAAATACTCTCACTAAGATATATCATCCAAAGCGCAGTGGAGAGTCCTCGGAACAGACGATCACGAGGAGGAGGCTGGATCTGCAGCGTCCGTGGGTCCAGTCGACGGAGTGGACTCAGGCTCTGTAGGGAGTAGAGGTGTCTCAACAAATGGAATCGTCGGGGCAGGAGTGGAGATCTCAGCAACAGGCTCAACAGCAGCATGGGTCTCGACAGAAGCAGCAGCAGTGGCAGTGTCAACAGCAGCAGGAGAGACATGAGCAGGCTCGTCAGCAGGAGTGGCAGCAGACTCAGAACTCTGAACACCTGGTGCACCGGAGGAGGTGCCAACACCAGGAGCAGAAGAGGAAACACCCGCAGCAGCAGCAGCAGTGGCCTCATCGCCACGGGCAAAAGAAGTGACAAGCTCGTCAAGCTCCTCATCGTCCATCTCCTCGGCCTCAGACACCGAAGGAGGAAGATCAATCCCCATCGTACGAGCCATACGACATACGACCTCCTCAGTACGAGCTAAACGTGAGTCGTGCTGACGGAGAAGGCGTACAACGTCGTCTAAAGTAGCAGGACGAGAGGGGGCTGCAGCACCAGAGGGAGTCGCCTGAGAAGCAGAAGTGGTAGACCTCTGTACGTGACGAAACGCCGCTAAAGATTTCTTCACGGCCGTCGCATTCAGAGGCGTACCCAAGGGACGCTCATCGTCAGGAGGGAGGGGGACTCGGAAATGACGGAATACAAGAGTCAACAGGCAAGGGTATGGAATGTGCGCAGACTTATTGGTCTTGCATATACACTCGAAAGAATCCATCTTATCGAGTATCACGCGAGCCCAATTAATCTCGCACCCCAAGAAGAGAGCGTATATGAGCTTCAAAAATGGCTGAGATGGAAGTGAAGAGGATCCATACTTAGGGAGGAGACATGACTTCAAGATCAGGTTAAGAACCCACGCATTCGGCTTGAAAGATTTTGATGGAACACCAATGAATGCGGAGGGGATAACCTGGAAGATATCTGCAAGAATAGACTGATCCAAGGAAGAAATGTCGTCTACGGAAATGTCCGAAGGGAGGAGACCACACGACGAGCAACCAAGAATCTCCCCTAAGATTTCTGCCGTGAGAACTATAGGAGTTCCCAAGACAGTTGTCTCAATGGAGTGGCTGACGTCGTACTGGCCTCGAATACGGTTGGCATAGAACAATTTCACGAGGCGAGGATACAGTTTGGGATTGGCCTTGGGGTCGTATCGGAGATAATCTAGAAGGCCACTATAAGAGAGAAGATCAGCAAGGCCGATAAAATCAGAGAACTGAACGTAATGCTCTAACAACAGTGGACAGTGCTCTATACGGTTGTACGCTACGAGACACTGAGGGTCATCGCGGCACAACGATATGTCTACACCGCCGACTGGCATAGGAGCTTTACCCTTAGCCTTACGGGTCTTCGGAGGTGGAGTGGGTTCCCTAGTAGGCTCATCCTCTGGGATAAATTCAGAGTCGGAATCAGGAGGAGTAGCCGGAGTGTGAAGAATAGGCTTTTTGGTCTTGGATTTACGGGGCTTGACGGACGCAGTCCTAGGCTTCTTAGGAGGAGGCGAAGATGGAGAGCCTTGGGTTGACTTGGCACGACGCTTAGGTTTCGGGGGATTCCTAGGGTCGGAAGGCCCTACGGTCATAGGAGAGGCCCCGGAAGAGGCGATCGGAATGCGAGTCTTAGCCATAGCACTACAAGCACAATCAATCGAAGGAAAATCACAAACAACCTAGAGATCACAAGAAAACAAACCCTAAGATTCGAAAATCACAAGCCCTAGGATATCTAAAAGCTGAAATCCAAACCCTAGAATACCTAGGAGGAGAAATCGAACCCTAGGGCAAGAAATCGACCTAGGAGAGGGAGAGAGATACCTAGGGGGTGGAGTCGACGGCGGCGGACGGCGGCGATCGACGGAGAAACGGCCGGAAGACGAAGGGTTTCGAGATGGGGGTTTGGGGATTTCGGGCTGGAGCAAGTGAGAAGACCGACTAAATGAGAATTTAGTCGGACGAGATCGAGTATAAGTTGGTCGGGAAGCGAAAAGACTCAACTACCCTAACACACTTAGTCGGTCACAGTTCAAGCACTGACCGACTAGATGACCATCTAGTCGGTCGGTCAATGAGCTTGAACCGACTAAGTCGAAACAGAGGCACAGAGGGATTTTTAGGGCAAGATTTAGTCGGTCGCAGTATACTTACTGACCGACTAGTTTTCAATCTAGTCGGTCGACAAGTGTACTATGACCGACTAACGAAAGAAAATGATAGGAGATGGATATTGGCTTGATCTAGTCGGTCTGAGTTCATTTGCTGACCGACTAGATGAGCATCTAGTCGGTTGACAAGTGAACTGAAACCGACTAGAAGAGTCCAAAAGTAGAAAATTGATTTCTCTTCACAAACCACTTGGATGAGACATCTCAACTCACTCATTAGTCATCTAAATTACCCCATAAAACGTCGAAATCTTAAATACGACATTGAAATACGAGTTCGAGCAATAAATTCGAACAAATCACATAAAATTCCCAAAAATTCAATAAATCTAGCATGAATGAAATATCGCGAAATATATTAGCATGCAAGATGATTGAATTTAAGTATGAATCCTATATCTCGGATTCACCCATAATCCCCAATTCTCGACGCAACCGCACAAAGGAGTCCTCCTTTAGGGGTTTCGTGAAAATATCGGCGATTTGCTTTTGGGTTTCAACGTACACTAATATGATGTCCTTTTTAGCAACATGATCATCTAAGAAATGGTGTCGGACATCTATGTGTTTCGATCGGGAATGGTGCACCGGATTCTTTGAAAGACAAATAGCACTTTGGTTATCCACCATGATAGGGCTAGTATCACAATGAATACCAAAATCCTTCAATGTGTGTCTCATCCAAAGAACCTGGGCACAAGCGGCACCGGCGGCAATATATTCCGCCTCGGTGGTTGAAAGTGATACCGAATTTTGCTTCTTGGAAAACCAAGAGACAAGAGAATTTCCTAGAAAATGGCAAGTGCCACTAGTACTTTTCCTGTCGGATTTGCATCCCGCATAATCAGCGTCACTATATGAGACTAACTCATATGTGCTAGATTTCGGATAAAGTAATCCAAAATCTAAAGTGTAACTTAGATAGCGAAAAATACGTTTAACCGCTACTAAGTGAGAATCCTTAGGTTGAGACTGATAACGAGCACATATACATACGGCAAACATAATATCGGGACTACTCGCGGTAAGATAAAGTAAGCTACCTATCATACCTCGATATAGACGAATGTCTACATCTTTTCCGCCCGTATCTTTATCAAGATGCGTTGTAGTGCTCATAGGAGTCTTTTTCCCGGAGGCATTCTCCATTCCAAATCGCTTTAGCAACTCCACCGTGTACTTCGTTTGGTGGATGAAGATTGCATCGTTCAATTGGCGAATTTGGAGACCTAAGAAATATTTGAGTTCGCCCATGTGGCTCATCTCAAATTGTTCCTTCATAACATTAGAAAACTCTTCGCAAAGAGCAAAGTTAGTAGCACCGAAAATGATATCATCAACATAAATTTGAACTAATAATATATCATTATTCGCATGCTTAATAAAAAGTGTTGAATCGGCTTCGCCCATTTTAAAATTCAAATCCAAAAGAAAATTCTTTAGGCGATCATACCAAGCTCGAGGAGCTTGTCTCAACCCATAAAGAGCTTTCTTTAGTTTAAAAACATGATTTGGAAATTTTTCATTTATGAAGCCCGGAGGTTGAGAAACGTAACCTTCCTCAACGACATCTCCGTTTAAAAATGCACTTTTAACATCCATTTGAAATAATTTAAAATTCTTATGGCATGCAAAAGACAAAAGTAATCTAATTGATTCTAATCTAGCTACCGGAGCGAAGGATTCTTCGAAATCGATACCTTCCTCTTGTCGATAGCCTTGAGCAACTAACCGAGCTTTGTTCCGGACGACGACTTGGTTTTCGTCGGTTTTGTTCTTGAAGATCCACTTTGTCCCTATGACGGTGTGATTCTTCGATGGCAATGGAACAAGCTCCCAAACTTCATTTCTCTCGAATTGAATAAGCTCCTCCTCCATGGCTAAGATCCAAGCGCTATCTTCGCATGCTTCATTAATATTCTTTGGCTCTATCGATGAGGCAAAGGCACAATTGGCGAAGTGGTGGACTTGCGATCTCGTCTTGACACTATCATAGATATTGCCAATGACTTGCTCATGGGGATGGTCACGAACCGAATGAAGCCGTTTGGGAATACCTTGATCACTAGGAACATTCTCAACAACTTCATTAGTTGGGTTAGTCTCAATAGAATCAATAGAATCATTAGACTTAGAATTATCAATCGAATCACATAAAACATCCATAGAATCATTATCATTTGAAATTCTAGTTGGAACAAATCCTTCATTAAATAAGACATGAAGCGACTCCTCGATCGTTGAGGTTCGTTTGTTGAATATCCGGTAGGCTTTGCTACACGTAGAATATCCAACAAAAATCCCCTCATCGGATCTTGGATCGAATTTGTCCAAACTACCATATGTGTTCTTAATAAAACATTTCGAACCAAAAACACGAAAATGTTTAACTTGAGGCAACCTACCAAACAACAATTCATAACAAGTTTGTTTAGTGCCGGGCCTCAAAAGTATTCTATTAAACACATAGCAAGCGGTGTGTACCGCTTCCGCCCAAAATTGATGGCCAAGTTGGCTATCATCAAGCATAGTGCGAGCACACTCCACTAGCGTCATATTCTTTCTCTCAACTACACCATTTTGAGGAGGTGCACGAGGGAAAGAGAAGGTGTGAGTAATACCAACTTCATCACAAAATGTCTCAAAAGACTCATTCTCAAATTCACCTCCATGATCACTACGAATAGTGACAATGGTGGTTCCTAAGAGATTTTGTACTTTCTTAACAAAAATTGTGAAGTTTTCAAAAGCTTCATTTTTATTACACAAAGAAAATACCCAAGTAAATCTTGAATAGTCATCTACGATGACAAGTCCATACCTTGCATTTCCTAAGGAAGCTACTCTAGTTGGCCCAAATAAGTCTAGATGTAATAGCTCTAGTGGCCGTTTAGTAGAGATGCTTTTCTTAGGTTTAAATGAAGATTTAGGAAGCTTGCCGCGTTGACAACAATCACAAAAACTTTTCTTTTCAAAAACAAGCTTCGGAAAACCTTTAATAGAATTAAATTTTGAAAGCTTATATAGTGTTCCAAAGTTCACATGTCCAAAGCGTCGATGCCATAAGTGTTGTTCACTTGTGTTGGCAACGAGACATTGTTCATATGACTTAGGAAGATCCAAAATATAAATGTCTTTATGACGAGTTCCGGAAAATAATAATTTATCATTATCTTTTCTTAAAATATGACACAATCCTTTCGCAAAACTAACTTTGTAACCTTTGTCACAAAGTTGGCTTATTGAAATAAGATTATGATTTAAACCACTAACAAGATAAACATCACTAATTAATGGTTTAGAGGGGTTACCGACTTTACCAACACCTATGATGGTTCCGCTCTCGTTGCCTCCAAATACGACGTGGTTTCCATTCGCAATGGGAACCACCCCGGAGAGCAATCGAGCGTCACCCGTCATGTGTTTTGAACACCCGCTATCGAGTATCCAATTCCCTTTGGAGCTAAATTTAAATTTGTTGCCCCTTTTCTTTTTCTTTTCCTTGAGTACCTAAAGATAGAAAATTTCATATCATGGTACCCAAGGTCATTGGGTCCAAGGGATTAGACCTTTGGAAGCCAAGTCCAAGTGGACTTAGACTTCCCCACATAATTCTTACTATGCACAACATCCGAAAAATAAGCATTCATATACATTTTTTTTCGTCCATGCTTGTGTCCTTTGGGCTCCAAATAGTGAAAATTTTGGGAGCCATCATCCTATTGGGTGCATGCATACGACGTTGATTTCTACGTGATGCATGTTGTGGATAGGCATACGGGACATGATGGAAGGGTGCACGACGAGAATTATTCATATGATGTGGTGGGTGTACATATGCATGTGTGGGAACACGTGCGTGAGGGTGTCTCACATGGTGTGCACGTGCCCGAGAATGTGTTGCATAAAAATCATCATATGTGTGAGCCGGTGGAGTAGGACGTGTGTTCCTACGTGGCATGTTATTGGTGTACATGTAGGCATGCCCCTTCTTTGGAGGTCCACCCAAAGTGGGTTTCTTTCCGAAAGAGGGTGTGGACGAGGTGGAAGCACCATTGGTAGATGAACTACCAATAGAGTGTTTGCTCCCACTCGTTGAGGCTTCGGAAGTTGGCCTAACAAAAGTAGTGACCGACTTGGATGAATTTCCCATCATATACCCCAAGCCAATGTGGTGTTTGGCCGGAAGTAAATCTTTTAGGATATTATCCAAATGGCCCTTACCCTTGTTGAATTTGTTGATTCGGCCCAATGTGTCCTCATATTTCTCTTTGAGAGAACGCAAAGAAGTATCCAAAGTGGATATTTGCGATGTGAGCACATAAACACGAGATTTAAGACTCTCGTTCTCAATACTCAAAGTCGAGTTTTGAGAAGCTAAATCCGCTATCTCATGTTCTTCCGCATCCTCAATGCTAACATGTTCAAGTTTAGATTTGAGATTCACAATCTCATTTCTTAACTCTTCAACAACGGTGTCGTTGTTGGTGATGATATTCTTAGGCGATGTTTGAATGCTAGCTAGGTCATCTTTTACCTTAGTATATCTATTTACTAACTTAGTGTATTTTGACCAAAGTTGAGAGTTAGCATTTCTAAGATCATCCATCGTTACCTCATCGCTTTCGTCATTACTATCATCGGAAGAGGAGGATCCTTGATCGTTCTCCTCTCTTGCCATGAAACACATGTGCGCTTGCTCCACGTGCTCATCATCCGACTCACCGCTTGAAGAATCATCGGAGTCGGTGAAGGTAGCTCCGACAAGTCCCTTCTTGTTTCCTTTCGTGTACTTCTTGGACTTGTCATACTTTGGCGCCTTCCACTTCTCCTTTTGCTTATTGAGGGGACACTCCGCTTTCATGTGTCCCGGCTTATTGCACTTAAAACACAAAGGAGAGGAAGAGGCGTTAGAAGAACCAAATTTACCTTTGGTCTTGAAGTTACCTTTTCGGAAGAAACGGTTGAACTTCTTGGCCATGAGTGCCATGGATTACAAGTCCAACTCGTTTTCCGATTCTTCATCATCGGTTGATGTGGATGTGGATGGAGCGGCTTTGAAGGCAATAGCCTTTTTCTTTGGCTCGTCTTGCTTTAGATAAGACTTCATCTTTTCTTGCAATTTGAGCTTGCTATCCTTGCGTACCTCGTACGACATTAAAGTACCCATTAGTTGAACTACGGTGTACTTATTCATGTCATTACCTTCCTCGATGGCGAAGGTACGTTTTTCCCAAGAAGAGGGAAGTCCTTCAATAAGCTTTGAGCACTTCTCCTTTTGAGTGTAGGACTTGCCGAGGGCCTCTAACTCGTTTATTATGTCAACAAAACGAGCGTAATATTCTTTCATCTTCTCGCCCTGTTGCATATGAAACATTTCGTAATCTTTGTTTACGACTACGAGTTTAGAGTCTCTTACCCGACTCGTCCCTTCATGTAGTATGAGGAGAGAGTTCCAAATTTGATATGCACTCTTACATGTGCATATCTTATTGAAGTCCTCGGGCTCCAATGCGCATTGCAAGGCGTTCATTGCCTTGGCATTGCTTACCTCCGCGGCGACCTCCGCGGTTGTCCATTTCTCAAAGTCTTCTTCTTCGGGCTCGATGTACTCCTTCATTGTAGTCCTCCATAAAGATGCACTTCGGAGGAAGGTTTCCATCCGACATTTCCAGTACCCGTAGTTGGTACCGTTGAAGAATGGAGGCCTCGTAGAGGAATGTCCTTCCATCACCGAAGATGCTCCTTCACGGTTCCTGAAGGTGTCATAGTTGGAAGGTGGACGCACGGTCTTGTTGTCGTTGGCAGACATAGCTGTGTATCTGGCTCTGATACCAAATGTAATGCCCTACCAGCTACTGCATAAGTACTAGAGGGGGGGTGAATAGTACTTTAAAATAATAAGGCGTATAATTCCAAATTAAATTGCACACAACTACCAAATCAATTTGCAGAAGCTTAAATTGAATGACAACAATGAAATTAACAATGCTAACAAACGAAGTTAATGGGTTCGGATCCACCCAAGTCTCCCCGACTTGTTCCCGGTGATCCTACGTCCCAACCACCCGGATCCCCTCCGGATACTTGAGTTAGAAACCCTAACTCAAGATTTCCACTATGAATATCTTGTGAAAAAACCTTCACAAGATCAAATCATACATGCAATGGCAAAGTGAATCCCACAACCCGGGATCACAAACTTCTCTCACAACCGAGAGAACCAATTAGCAATATAAAAGAGTTTAAATGAAATTAAACAATCTTACCACAAAATCCTATACCTTGAGTTTTTCTTACCCAAATGGTGAAATGAAGGATTTGAGGAAGATGAAGTCACCAAGACCTAGCACCAAGGAAATGACCAGCAATCGGTGCCTAGGAATGAGTTGGAGACTTGGATCAAGCAATAGCTTGAAGAGCTCACCAAGAACAAGCTTCACTCTAGATCTAGAAATGAGAGAGAATGGGTTTCTTGTGAGGAAGAGAGCTTTAGATTTGAGGGAGAATGGCTATCTCTTTAGAACTCAATGAATCTCTTAATGGCAGCTCTAACCTAGATAGAAATGACCTAGGTTCGTATTTATAGGGTCCCATAAAAACAAGTTAGGTCATTCACCAACGGATAGAAATCTGTGAGAATTAGTCGGTCAAAGAACAATCACTGACCGACTAGTTCATCAACTAGTCGGTCAGCCAAACAACGTGGACCGACTAAGAGTAGATCTGAGAAGAGATAGAATTTCAGACCTAGAAATCTAGTCGGTCCAAGAAGACTGTCTGACCGACTAGTTTCACAACTAGTCGGTCAGCCAATGAACGTAGACCGACTAAGAGGCAAAATAACTTAGTCTGAATGCAAAGTGACTTAGTCGGTCCAAGAACAAAAGTTGACCGACTAAATTGTCAACTAGTCGGTCACCAAACGTTCTTAGACCGACTAACGATAAACAGTAGCTTAGGAGAAATTAAGCATGAACAGTAAGTCACAACTAGTCGGTCAAAGAAGCATCACTGACCGACTAGTTCACAAACTAGTCGGTCGGTGAGTCAACGTAGACCGACTAACTGTAAACAGTAAAGTCCAAGAAATTAAGGAATCAAATTAGTCGGTCCAAGAACAGTTGCTGACCGACTAGATCACCATCTAGTCGGTCAGTACTTGTTCTTGTACCAACTAATATACACGTACACATCCGAATCGAAGCGCGACGCTTCGAGGAAGTTAGAATGAACTTGTGTAAGGATCCTAGAGCTACGAAATGAGCGTAATGAAGATAGAAACGTAAGATATACTCAAGGCTTAACAATCTATCAATCGAAACTAAAAGACTATAAATAAAACCTTAATAAACGGTCTTCGAGATCTTCGATTGAATCTTCATAACTTCCAAAACGGCGCAAGAGCTTCAACAAAGCTTTAGGCATGAATACGAGCTTTTGGAAGTGTTGAGATGTCGCTTTGAATGTTTTCGTGAATTTGGCGACGATCTCCAATACTGCGCTCACAAATTGTTAGTTCATGGATTATTTATGTTTGCTCATCATCAAAACCAAATCCGGGGAGTCCAATATTCAACACTATGCTCAGGTGTATCTAAATCCAGTAGTGTAAAAATTTACCGCTTTCTAGTTTAGATTTGAATAATCTTGTCTCCTCTCATTAGCGAGGGGAGCGTATCTAGGATTTGCTTTTGCATCTTAATAACCCTTCATGTCGTGCCCTTCTATCATTTCACCCCACATCCTCTTCCGAGGAGAACGAGCAGACTGTCTCTCCTGCATTCTGATTTCTTTCTTTTCCGATTTTCCCCTAGCATATTTCTGCATCTCATTGACCATATCATTTTGCTAGCATTGTCATGTTCAGCTTGGGGGAAATCGACTTTTGTGTGCATGTTTTCGTGTGTCGTTGTCATGTGTTTGTGTCTTTGAGTCCTTTGTCGTGTTTTACATCTTTTATTTGAGTGTTTCTTTTTCTTTATTTTTTAATTTCGTTCATGTGTTTCTTGTGTTTTTCATTTTTTGTGTCGGTGCGTAACTCCCCCCCATTTTCATTGCCCTCCCGTATTCACTACTATTGCATTGAGGACAACGCAAGTTTTAGCTTGGGGGAGTCGCACTTCGTGCATCATTTGTCTCTTTTTCTTCGCTATTTGAGTCGTTTTTCTCCGTCTTTTTCTTTTTCTTTTTTCTTTTCTTCTTTTGTTCTCTCTTTCCTAGAGATGACCCCATATGATGAGTTGCCACAAAATCACACACACACCTAGCACGGCTTCGAGAATCACATTCACTAACCTCAGGAAGCCGAGTCCTCTTGCATTTCATGCATCGTGGGTCCACTTAGCTTTCTTGTGAGTCGTGTGTCGTGACTAGCATTTGGTGTGCTTCTACTTTGTGATTTTACTTTATATACCTGTCCAGGAATGACCCCTAGATTATCATGCTTCGATTTGAATATGCGGTATTTATTTCCCCTGTCTGCTTCTGCATGCTATATATATATATCGTGTACTTCAATTTGCATGTGTCGGGATTCCACAAACAAGGACTAGGATAACCCATTTAGCCTATGCTCTGATTAGCGAAAAATATCTCCTTTGCCCAAGTGTTTAGAATCCGATTTCATTTTTATTTTACTTGGTGCAAATCCCCTCGTCGTGTACCGTTCTCCCACTTGGGAGAGTACACATGTATATATCCCAATATCCAAAAATCCAAAAAAAGAGAAAAGAAAAGAAAAACCCAAAAAGAAATGAAGAGAAAAAAAATATGTATATCCAAAAGGCAAAAATACAAATACCCAAAATCTAAAAAAATTCCCGTGTGAATATTTTCCTACTTGCCGAGAATAAAGGGAAGGCGAGAATTTGCACCGAGTGTTCTTCTCCACATCATCTCAACCTCCATCGTTTTCGAAAACACTTGGCTTAGGAACTTTTTAGCTATTATCTAGGCTATAGTGTGGTGATTTCCTTAACCCTAGTTGTGGAGTCCCTAACGCATGATATGTTTCGATTCTCTCTCTATTCTCATGCATGCTTGAACCATATATTCACCGCTTAATTCAATTCGAATCGATATTTGGGTCATATCTTGGATTTGTGTATATCGAGCTTTATTGCACAATGTAAATAGTGACACCGTTTGCTAGCACACGACCACGCTCACTCGCGCTTCACCGCGTGGGCCCACGGCACTCGTCAGGACTCGTATTCCTTGGTTTAGTGATGTGATTTGGCGTTTGCTTGCTTGGTGTGTCATTTTTGATTTTGTTGGCCCTTACGGGCGATTTAGGATTTAGAGTTCTCTTTTTCTCTCTTTCTCTCTATTTTCTCTCTCCGAGCTCTTACTCTCACTCGTCTTCCTCGAGGACGAGGAAGAGTTCAGCTTGGGGGATTTTGACGTGCGTTTATATTTCATATATTTGCGCACGTTTTCTCCCGTGTTTTTCCGTTATTTACCGCCGTCTTGTATTCGTTTTCTCGTGTTTTCTTGTTTTCTTTCACTTTTCCTTGTTTTTCGTATATTTGCAGGAATTTACAGCATTTGGGACATAAAACGATGATATCATGAGTCCCCGGAGCAACGGGAGGGGTCACGCGTGATCCAGGGGGTCAAACGACCAAGATTGCCACTTTTCAGCCCCCACCCGATCGGTTGGACACAGCCAACCGATCGGGTGATGCACGCGTGCACGACCCGGACTGAAGTTGGAGCAAAGTGCAAAGTCAACCGACCGGTTCGCCGACCGGTTCATCCCAACAGAGTTCTCGGGAAGTTGGAGCGTAATTCCAACCGATCGGGTGATATCTCACCCGATCGGTTCATCTGAAGCTGAAGTTTCCCAAACGACGACCCGGTCATGCCACCCGTTCTCCTCAGCGACCGGTTGAAGCTCCCGAAGCCCGATGGCCAAAGCAACAAGCGGCTCACCCGATCGGTTGATGTTTCAACCGATCGGGTGGCCTTTTCTTCCGCTTTCGCGCACCGCTGCTCATTCATTGAAGATCTGCTATCATTCCAGAAGGATTTTGGGTGATCTCTTATTTTTCTAGCGTCGGCATCGTCGTTAGTTTCCAACGATAGGTCGCATGCCCAAATCCGATTTTTCTAGATTTTTCTGGAATTTTCTAAGCGCAGCTATGTGCTGAAACTGGCTGCAGTCTGGAATTTCATTTCACCCGATCGGTTGACTTGTCAACCGACCGGGTGAGATCTGTTTCTGCGAATCTGAGCTCTCTGTTTATTCCACCCGATCGGGTGAGTTTCCACCCGATCGGGTGGGCCTTTTTTGACAGTTCTGGACCCGAACTGTTAAGGTTTTTTGGGGGGTTTATAAATAGAAGTTGGGGCACGACTTGGGGGGAGTTCTTCCTCAGTTTTCTAGGGCTTTTTCCCCCTTTCTCTTGTTAGTCTAGGGTTAGTTTAGATTAGGTTTTCTCTTTCAATAAGTCTTGTATTGGATTGACGATTCACTCAAGATAAGTATTTTCTTCTCTTTTTCTCCATTGTATTGTATTGTGTTTATGTTGCTTGATGGTGAAAGTTTATATGTCTTTTGTGTTGTTTGTTTATATGTTATTCACCATTGAGTAGTTTTGATGAACCCTAATACGGGTTAGGGTAGGATTGATGCTTGGAAATTTACATTAGACTTGGTTGCATGGCACATGTTCGATGAAATGCGTCAATGGGGATTTCTAGCAATCTGGGTCCAATTCGTATGGCAACACACTAGATGTGTTGGGGATTGGGGTCCGGTGCTTGTCCTGTCAAGATCCGCTTTGATGTATTGCTAGAAATCACATTTGACCTATTTGGCCATTAGGGTTACGCGGGGGCGTTTCATTGTCATTGGCGGGAGAAAGACCGCCTCTGACCGTCGGGCCAAGGGGGAATAAACTTGGCGGTTGACTCCCTAGCCATAGCTCACGCCCCTAGCGTTGACATCGAGTCCTCGCGCGTGGGAACGGCTTGGACGAAATGTTGGGAGATATCATTGTGGCCTTAATGCTCCCGGTTGCGGAAGGTGTTAATGGACATGGGAATGCCCACCGTCCGGAACCGGGTAGGCCTAGCGTGCTTGGTACCGACCGGAATATCGGGCCATGGACGCTAGGTACCACCTTTTGGGGCAATGTCTCACCCTGGGTCAAGTCAAATGCCAAGTGTCATGAGTGCTCTAGCCCGTGTTAGCGGGGATTCATTTTGTGTCATTTTCATTTCTTTCTCTTTATTTCTACACTTCACCCACATTATCCGCGTAGCTAGCACACAACCTAGGCGAGGCTAGTAGCCATTCAAGCCATCCACCTCCCTGTGTTCGATAAACCCGCACCCTACACTAACCGTGCACTTGCGGTAAGACGACACCGCGCCCATACCGTAAACGGGGCGCCGGTCAGGGTCCGCTAGTTCTCCGCTGGGAGAGGCTCGGCGTCAGGAAAGAACTCCTGGCTCTCCAAGTCTGGCGTCTCGTACGGGTCCTCCCGGTACTCAAGCGCTGAATCTGACATACATCCAAAAACATGAATGTATGTCAGCTAGGGGTCTGCAAGACAGAGTTAGCAACCCAAGATAAGATATACAACAGATATGAATTTAAAAAGCATTTAATATTTTAAAGAAATGACTGCAGCAATTTGACATTAACAGTTATAAAGAAACAGAAACGAACATCCCTAACATGCAGTTCTAAATAGTTGCAAGATTAAAGTAAAGATTTTCTCTGAGTTCATTAGCATGTCAATTTTCATGAGACCAAGTTAGCGGTACAAGTTTCATGTCAAGAGATTACATCTAATCTAGGGTTCTCGCCTTTAGGTCGTGATGAGTAGGTCGTTCCTCTCACGGGGGTTTACCGTGATTGACACTAACCCACCGCATGCGGGTGGTGCTCTTGAGGAGAGGACACTTCATACGCCCAGTAGCCGCTCAACCCTAACCCCACCTCAATTTTGTGCTGGAACACGAGCCAGGCTAGTCGACTCACACGACATCACGAATTCACGATACCGCCTCCGAGGCGCACGATTTTCACGATGTCACTATTTGTTAAACATGTCAAGACACGCAGAAATTTAATGGTATCAACATTACTACATTATTGTGACAGTTCTACAAGGCAGAAGTGGGTTGAACAATTTTTATAGCAATCTCAAAATAATGACGAACACGTGTTTTTATTGGACTTGTTACAGAAAGTATGTTTTCTCTTATTGTTTAGAATTAAAGTATATCGTATGATATACCGTTGGATCACAAATTTCGTCCTGATCGTCATGGTGTCATTTTCTTACGTCATTTCACGTCTAATTTTCATGTTATACAACAATACATGAAAGCGACGTAAAAGTTTCGAAACTTCAAAAAATCATATCAATTCGTATAATTCCCTGATTTTGACGTTCTTGGTGTCGTTGGAAACTTCTTGACGAGTACTACGCTACAGAGAAGACGGTTCGCTGGTTTGACAAAATGTAAAATCAGAATAGGTGCTTTTCGATCAAAACAGCTTAATAACGAGCTCCTACGACGTCTAATCTTCAGTTTTATTAAGTTCTCTATATTACGGTGTGGGTTATGAGTTGTTAGGCGTAGATCTACTAACCGGAAGTGCAGAGGAGGATCGGAATGCAGCGATGGGCAGCGGCGACGCGTACGGTTCCAAAACAGCGATGTCCACGGTCTGAACTCGTCGCGACAGCGAGGAAACGGTGGACAGCGGCTAGCAGTGAGGCCTGGGGAGTGTTCACGGCAGTTCTGGGCATGACAACAGTGAGGAGGAGTCGTCGCGCGGCGTTCGCGAGCGAGGTGGTGCTGCACAACGTGCGCGGGGCTGTGCGTGCGCGAGGGGGCTCCGGATCTGGGCGTGCGCAGAGCAGCCCACGGCCTTGGCTGCTGGGCATCGGTTGTCGGTGTTCCAGGGTGTTGTCGACGTGCAGAGGAGAGGTGGCAGCAGTTTTGCAAGGCCTGGGCGTGAGTGCGGCGGCCTGAGGGAGGAGCTGGCGGCTTTGGACGGCTGGGTGGCACTGTGTCGTGGCGTGGGGACGGGCTGCGGTTTGTGGAGGCGTGGAGATGTGTAGGGTGGCTGGCGTGCGTGAACAGGAGAAGAGGAAACGTGATGATGGTGTTGCCGTCGGGAATGGGTTTCATGCGACAATAGGCAGCCGGAGGTGGAGATGCGGGATGTGCTTGAGGTTGTGCAGGGAGAGAGTGAGGGTGCCGTGGGTGTTGACGTGTGGAGAGGAAGAAGTCTGGGCGCGGGTTGGTGGTGGCCGTGGAGAAGAAATGTCAGGAGGGCTCGGGTTGTGCGTTGAAGAAGAAGGAGAGGGAGGATGTAGGGGCGGCTGCGGTTGTAGGGCTCCTCTAGGGTTATATAAAAAGGTAGGGGAGAGAAAGACCTAGGTTTTATATTTAGTTGTAGGGTGATGCAACACGTGAAAGGCTAAGGGTTTCCTCTTAGGTTCACTAGGGTTTAATATGGAGAGTAGGGTGCAGTACAAACACTCTATGGTTTACTAAAAATTCTTAAGGTGGCTGTAGGCTCATGTGAGTAGTTCCCCTAGGTTTGTTTTCTAAAGTTTTTAATTATAATAGCTTTGGTGTGTGGGGTATTAAAATGACAGTACAAGAATGGTTGAAGAAATGAGAAGCATGTGAACTGAGCCTAGAGTTAGCCTAGGTTAGTTTTCTATTGTTATAACTTGTTATAACTTTATCTAAAGTGCTGTGCGAAAATTAAATAGGCCTAGGTTCACTGTTTGTTGTGCACGGGTTCGGCCATGGGTAGGGTTGGGCTAGAGTTTAGTGATCGCTCCGGGACGTAACCCCAAAGAACGGTTGTAGTTTTACCGCAAGCGCACGGTGTAGCAGCGAGCGGGTTATCGAACACATGGAGGACGAATGACCGTGCTTGTTCCAATCAACCTGGCTATTTAAGGAGAGAGATATTTTCCTTTGGCGATCCTGTCACAATCATCAGACAAAGTACGGAAATATCAAATCAAATAAAGAACGTCTAGAGAATGGGGAATTCCCGCTACTCACCATATTTCGTAAAAGCGGTTCATCGGTATCAAAATTGCTAGAATAAGATTTTGGATGAACTAGTTACAACTGAATGTAGAACCAAGCTCACGCTCTCTCGCTGTTGCCGGTCTATAGCTATATTAGGTTCGGGTCCAATCTCTTGCAAACCCTAGCCTAGGGAAGCTAGCATTAGGATCAACATCATCGTTCAATCGCGCACCAAGCCCAATCTCTTGTAAACTCGGCCCACGACCTAGATTGGGATAGTTCTTACCCGTCCAATCTCTTGCAAACGGGTATTGGCACGGAATTGGAACCGGAAACCCTAGTATCGGTCCAATCTCTTGCAAACCGATACTACGGAAATTCGTTTTCAACCCTATTCGGATTTCTAGGGTTTCCTATCGAATTGGGATCCAATCTCTTGCAAATCCCAATCGGTATGTATTCCTAGCCATCCGTAGTAAATTGATCCCAATCTAATCCCTAATAGCAATTCTAACAAAATTTCTACCAATTCATCACAATTATGAAATAGGGCTTGTAGGGTTCATCCCCACGCCCCAAGACGTGGCGACTACTCACAATTCATAGCAAGATCACAAAAATAATCAATGAAATAAGCAATAGAATTCATCACAATATTGAGATATGCAATAAAAATAGAATTTTTAGAGAAGAGAAAAAACAAACCAATGGAGTTCTTCAAATAATTCTACAAAAATTCAATTTTGTCTCCTCTCCAATCTCAAGAATAAAACTAAAAAGTTAATCTAAAAGGCTACAAAAAATCTAAGAGAAAAGCCCTCCAAACTAGGGTAAAAACAGGGGTTAAATACCCCCCAAAATCGTCCAAAAACTGTGACCAAAATACCCCTGCGCAGCCTGTTTTCCGCAATTTTCGCTACAGTCAGCGCGTCGCACTCGGCCGAGTGACAAAAGTCGCTCGGCCGAGTGAAAACCCTGTAAATTTCCAGTAAGTCTCTATCTTCAGGGGTCTTCACTTCGGGGGCTGGTCGGCCGAGTGAGTTGTCGTCACTCGGCCGATGGCTTCATGTTACTCGGGCGAACGGGATTATCCACTCGGCCGAGTGGGTCTTTTGAAGCTCAGGCAGCCGAAAAACAGTAACATGGCGATTTTTGAAAGGCTACGTCTGGGCGCCACTCGGGCGGACGGGGTCTCGTCACTCGGCCGATGTGGTCTCCGTCGCTCGGCCGAGTGCACGTATGAATCGTGTCTGATCTGGTCGGCCGAGCGGTGTCTCGCTGGTCGGCCGAGTGACTCCTTCACTCGGCCGAGTGGGACACTAAAAATGCCCAGATTGCTTGTTTTGGCCTCCACTTCGCTCCTGCGACGTCCGTTCTTCTTCCGCTCCTCTCCAACAGCAAAATACCCCTCGGGGAGGTCGTCGGTGACCCTCTGGAGTAAGCGCGTCTCGAGATCACTCCAAATCGCGCCAAATCACCTGAAATGCGACAAAAACAACAAATCGTGAAAAGCATCGCAATATCTTCGATATATCGTGAAAAACATGATTTGGGCGATCTAAATGGCATGCAAACATGCGGGAAAAATGTGTAAAATAAGGAGTGATCAAAATCCCCCAAGCTTGCCTCTTACTCGTCCTCGAGGAAGATAAGTAAAAGGCGAACCCGGTGGATTCGGAAAACGAAAACGGCGAAAAAAAATGAAAAATGAAAAACGGAGAAGAATGAAAAACGAAATAAAAATAAAGAAGAAAGAAAGAAGCGAAGAGGTAAGCCGCTAGATCATTTTCTCAGGACGTGGGTTCCGCTTACTCCTATAGCATGCACTGAACGAAAAACACATGTCAAAGAATTTTATTTTGATATCATAGTATAATAGTGCAAATAGAAATAGAAAACCCACGAACAACAATATAATCATGAAAAATGGAATGATCTTATAATTAACATCGTCTGAATCATTTAAAGCGGTATACAAATCACAGATCACACACTTTTCAATTGAACGCTTTCTACGAGGAGTATAAGAGTATCACACAATAGAATAGAGAGAATAGAAAAGTACGGATTTCATGAAATGAATGCTAGGCTTAGATATCTGGACTTCGTAAAGCTAGAAATAATCTAATTGAGTATAGAATATTACTTAGCCTAGGTTGTCGTGCAACGTCAAGTAGTCACTCTCTCACACATCAATGGATCCCCTCCCCCAAGCTTATCTATAAGCGTGGTGGCATAAAAAAATATTTACATCCCCATTTTTAGAAAGCTCCAAAAGCAATGAAAAGAGAAGAGAAAGAAAGAAAGTGAGATGGGATCTTTTATTGAGGATTTTTCCTCTTTTCTCCCTTTTTTTGACATAGCATATATACACAACGATCCCAACTCAAAGAGAGACAATGATATACAAGAATATTTTCTCTTTTTTTTTTCTTTTTTTTTGAATAAGAAATTTGGAGCTAGGAATGAATAGCGGGGGAAATGCCATATAATAGAATCGCTAAGGGGAGATTCACCAATGATTTTAAAAGTAGAGAAATGATGTTCAAGATTTGTGGAGAAAGAAATGAATATATCTCTCGGTTCACTCTATAAGACATGCACGACAACTTCAGCAGGGTAATCTAATCTACTCAGTTTCGATCACAAAAAAGCTAACTAATCCAGATTTATCATAGCTAACATCATTCAATCATCCTGAAGTGAAATGTACAATTCATGCATATAGAAGTGATATAGGAAAAGAAATCAGTACTCCAGATATAGGCATTCAATGCGTGAATCTTGGTGTGTTTTCTGTGATAGCATACATATGAATATTCAGACTCAGCTAATAATAAAATTTCATCCATTTTCATGTGGAAAAAGTGTGGGTTACTATCTCTAGATGCAAGGCAAGTAATAGCATATGATATCAGAAATAAAGTCTAAGACATGACAAATATAGCATGCAAATAGAGTAAGCTAACTCCACGTCATCATCATCACAGAAAAGTCATCTCTAGCATGAGATGAAAAAGAAAGAAATAAAGATAAAGGGAAAATAGAACTATTTACAATGCGGCACGCAGAAAAATAAGAAAAACGTGATGCATGGTAAAATGAGAAAAAAAGATGAAAATAAGTGCAAAAGCGAAAAATGGCGTGAAAAACTAAAAATAAAGGTGGCAAATCGAAAAAGATCGTGAGAACTCACTCCCCCAAGCTAAATGGAACAGTGTCCTCAATGTGCAAAGTGTGGCACACCGAGAGACAAGTAAAGTGAGGGGTAAGTGAGGATGCATGCATGATGAAAAAATGAAAGTAAAAAGAAAAAAAAGAAAGAAATGAAAATATGATGCGGACATGATGCATGCACAGATATGGAGTGATACAGATATATAAATGTGGTCGAAGTGAGAATCACAAAAGTAAGTGAGGGGAGGGGGGTGGAAAAAAATGCAACAGGACCCAGCAGAAACGGGCAGCACAACGGCAGGAATAAACGATGGCATCAAGGGTGCCTAAGAAGGTGGTGCTGCGCCGTCTCCGTCCTGAGGCGGAAGTGGTGGCGGTGGCTGGACAGGCTGCTGAGCGGGTGTAGGTGTGGAAGAGGAATCAGGTCGAGTGTGCGTGGAAGTGTGGGTGGGAACCTGCTGGGTGGGTGGTGGTACGCGGGGGAGACGCTCCAGGACCTGGGTAAGACAGTAGTGAATCTGCGGGAGCAGGTCAAAGCGGCCAGCCATCGCAGAGACGGTGGAGGACAGGGTCCTAAGGTCGCCTCTGAGGCCACTCACCGCCCCCTCTAGAGCACGAATGCTCTGAAGTATAGTGTCAGGGGGAGGTGGTGCAGAGGGACGCACCGGGCGGGGCTGTGCAGGTCGGGGCTGGCGTACTCGGGTCGCGTATGTGACGGGCTCAGCGGGGAAGGGAACGAAAGGTGCTGCGCTCGCAAATGTGGGCCTGGCCTCAGTGTGAGGCCGGGGCACCGGCTGGTGAGAAGTGGAGGCAGCAGCAACGAACTGAGGCCGGGGCACCGGCTGGTGAGAAGTGGAGGCAGCAGCAACGAAAGAAGAATACAAAAGAGGCAGCGAGGCGGCTAGAGAGGTCAGTGGCACAGAAGTGTGGACAGACGCCACGACACTCTCGGAAAATACAGCAGCAGTGGAGACAGAGGGCTCTCCGCACTCAACTACGGTCGGCGGGCGCTCGGGTGGGGCAGAAGAAACAGGCTCAGCAGACAGAGGGCCGGTGGTGGTGGTGACAGCCTCGGAAGCAGTGGAGGTGGGCTCAGCTAAGGTACTCTCGACACCGACAGAGGTGTGGACAGAGGTGTCAGGAGCAGCGGAAACATCAGGTGTAGGCTGAGGGGCCACGGGGTCAACAGGGGCGGCAGGGTCTGCGGGGGCAGCGTGGGCAGCGTGGGCCTGCTCGGCCTCCTCGGCCTCGAGCACGTAAGCAGCGGGGATGAGAACATCCATCGCAGGGAGCCAGTCCACGTGGGCTGGTGCAATCTGAGTCCGAGCTGGGCTCGGAAGAATCATGTAATCGGCACCGTAAGGGCCGTGCAACCAGACCCAGTGGCGCTCACCGTGCGGACGAAGCATCTTCATCCGGGCCATAACATCAATCGACAGAGAAGTGGGGCCCGGTACTCGTCGCAGGTCGTCGGGGAAATCCTCGCCGGTCATAAGGGCGAGCAAGGTGATCAGGCCGCCGCAGCATATCGGTGAGCGAGCGCCCACCGATACAATGATGCGGTCCAAAAACCAAGCCGCGACATCGATCACGACGGCGGGGACAAGCTCATCGCCATCCCTAGATAGAGCTCTGGGACGTGTCATCGCGTAGAGCATGTAGAGCTCTGGCGTAGACATCGTGCCCGGCTCATATCTGGCCAAAAAGGTCGTCGCCATAAGGCGCTGAGCTATACGGAGGCAGGGATGGACAATGGCCGAGGCCTTGGCCCTACTAGGGTCAAAGGCAGCGTGGAGACCCGTAATCCGGGCCCAGAAGGCACCGGCGTCGAAGGAAGGTGGGGGGATATGGGTGGGGCCGTAACCGCGATCGGCTCCGGGGACATCGGGCCACGAGAAAAATGCTCTCATCATACCGAGAGTGACCTGGCACTCCCGGTCCATGAACCGAAACGAGCATCCCTCGTCGGTCCGGGCGATCGAACTAAGAATCTCAAGTGTCGGGCGGGTAAACGTGTCCGCCGACACCTGAAAGAAATCTTGCCAGCCCACGTTGTCGTACAACGTGAGCATCACCTCTAGTACCCACAGGCGTCCTAGGTCAGCAAGGTGTGAAAACCTGGAGGGTACGATCGAGCGCTGGGAGATACGCTCGAAGACGGCGCGGTGTGCGTCGTCTCGGAACGTAATCCCGAGCGGCCCGACCAGTGGAGCCAGAGGTGGTGGCTGTGGAGCGGCAGGGAGTGGCTGTGCGGGCTGTGCGGGCTGTGTGGGCGCTGCAGGCTGTGCGGGGTGTGCGGGGTGTGCGGGGCCTGCAGGCTGTGTTGGGTGGATGGGGTGTGTAGGAGAAGGCGGAGGAGAGTCCTCCAACTCGTGGGAGGGGCCGGCGTCATCCGACCGCTTCCGCTTGGCGGAAGCTCTCTTCGACTGCGGCCGTGTCCGGGGCGGCATATCAGCCCCGAGCGCGCGCCGAAAAGTGTAAAAAGTGCGGCGTGTGCAAAATAAAGGAATGAGTGTACCCCGACACGCCGCGAGTGCTAAGCAATGGAAGCGTGCGAAGACAGCGCCTCCGCGAAGCCCGAATCAGTCCGTAGAAGCTCCCCTGGGCTCCCCTAAGCTCCCAAAAACAACCTGCGCATGAAATGGAGATATCAGCGGCTAATATTCAAAACGTATAGAGCATTAGGGGTATAATAGATAGATATAGAAATCGATTTGGGTTTGGGGGTCGTTTAACACATGGATCCTCGAAAAATACACAAAAAGAGGAGAAAAAGGCGAAATAGGCGATACCGGAGGTGGTCGGGGCGGCGGCCGCCGGCGGCGACTCGGGCGAGGCGCGGCGGTTGCTCGGCCGGCGGTGGCTGGCCGAGCGGCGGCGCGAGGTGGCCGGTCGGGCGAGTGGGGGGTGCGAGCGAGGGGAACGAGCGAGAGGAGCTGAAGGGTCGGGCGAGCGATTGGGATTTTTGCGTTTTGAAAAACGTGCCCCCCTCGGCCCCTTATATAATAAGAGTTACGACTCGGCCGAGTGACTAGGTCACTCGGCCGAGCGATATCAATGGAAAATTCCTCCTCGCTTACGCTTCGGCCGAGTGGCCTTGCCAGCCTCGGCCGAGTGGAGTAAGTCCATTCGGCCGAGTGGCTCAAGCTACTCGGCATGACTCGCCCTAGGAGCGTATCAGTTTTACTCGGCCGAGTGAAAATATATACTCGGCCGAGTAGCAGTTATACTGAAATCAGGAAAATAAACAGAGAGTTGGGTACAGCAGACTTCCCTCGTTTGTGAGCGGCTCGGCCGGACGAACTTGTGTACTCGGCCGAGTGACTAGTATACTCGGCCGAGTGAGCCTTGTGTTCTGCTGTTTGTCTTCATTTGGGCTCTAAACTCCGTCTTTCTTCCTCCAGTCGATTTCATCTTACTCCTAAGCATCGAGCGTCTTCCTGGGGCGCTCCTCGTCATCTCGTTCATCCTCCTCATGATGGATTTACCTATCTCCTCTACTGTCAAGAAAAATAGGACCCGTTATCACAAAAATTTTGGGCGAACGACTCAAAACACTAAAAATTTCTAAAACAAAAATAAAGAAAAAGTAAAAATAAAGCAATAACCGTCGGGTTGCCTCCCGACAAGCGCTCGTTTAAGGTCGTGAGCTCGACCCCCTATGATTTTCAATTAATGCGGGATGTTTGGTGCATATGAGATGCACCCATCAAACTTTCCGGGGAGAACGCTTGGATTCGGAAGTTGCGGCGGCATGTTCTCCCTCGGTGGTCTCCCGTCTCGAATAGTGTTGGGGGGAGGCTCCCCCAAGCTAGCGTTTGCTCCGGTCAACGGCTTCACCGGTGACGCCGATTTCCGTATCGGCGGAGCTTTCTTTGGAGACTTTAATTTTGAGAGCTTGCAGAGCTCTCGAATCCTTGCGACATCAGCGTCGCCTTCATCATTTTCAGCGGAGAGGTCGGGGGAATCGTTTTTCTCATCTTGGCCTAAATCCGGGCCTTCCTCGAAATCCTCATGGAAAAGAGCGCCAATCGAGTGGGGGATCGCCTCCTCAATTACCTCATCAAGGAGGTCCATGTCGTCAAGCTCCTCGTGGTAAGGCATGTGTTTCATAGCCTTAGGAATGTGAAGCTCCACCTCAATGTTGCCGACGTTCAAAGTTAGGGTACCTTCTCGCACGTCGACAATCACACCGGCGGTGGCGAGGAACGGGCGTCCAAGTATCAATGAAATATCTCCCTCCTCCTTAACGTCCATGATCACGAAGTCACATGGCAAGCATATTCCCCCCGGGACTTGTAGCGGGATGTCTTCGGCGATCCCTACCGGCCTTGTTATTCGCCCATCGGCCAATTGTATCCGCATGTCGGTAGGTTTCAACTTCATCCTGGTGTTTAGCCTTAAGAACATGGAGAGAGGCATGAGGCTTACACTAGCCCCTAGATCTACCAACGCTTTTTGAAGAGGGACGCCGCCCAAGGTGCAAGGAATCCGAAAACTCCCCAGGTCTTTAAATTTGGCCGGCTCCTTCTCTCTCTTGGTGAACCAAGAGCCCTCCTCGGCTAGCATAATCTTCTCCCCGAAATCAAATCCTTTAAGAATTTAGCATATGTGGGGATCTCCACGATGGCGTCGAGGAAGGGAATGTTGAGGCTAACTCCTCTCAGATACTCGAGAAACTTCGCTAGCCTTTTCTCCATTTTCGCTCTAGCAAGCCTTTGGGGAAATGGGACCGGTGGCATGAAGCGCCTTTCCTCAATCAATTGCTCCGCTCTAGATTTCTCCTTTTCTTGTGGCTCTTTCTTCTTATCAACTTCAACTACCGGCTCAATTGGCTCCAAACTTTCCTCCACGGGCTCCTCGGTAGGAATCATGGCGGGGGTGGTATCCTTCCCGCCTCTAGTAGTAACGGCAACTACGGCATTGATGTGGCCGGTGTTGCCCCGTGGGTTTTGCTCGGGTTGCGCCGGCAATCGTTGAGTGTTCCGATTGAGCAACGCCAATTGCTCCGATATTTGAGCCACAACGGTATTAAGGGAGTCTTGCCCCGCCTTCAAGGTAGCATTGACCTTATTTTGCTCGACCATAAACGCCTCCACTCTAGCTTCAAAGTCGGATCGTTGTTGAGCTTGTGGAGGGTTTTGATTTTGATTCCTCCACCCTTGATTGTATCCGGGCGGCCTATATGGTGGAACTTGTTGCTTCGGTTGGAAATTTTGTTGTGGAGGCCCCCTCGGCGGATAGTGTTGTTGTTGGGGTGGTGGTGGTCGAGCTTGTTGAGGTGGTTGTTGTGGCGGGTTCAAAGCTCCTTCATTGTTGGCGTAAGAGAATCCGGGATGATTTCTTGTGGCCGGATTGGCCCAATATCCTTGGTTCCCCGCGACATATTGTACTTGCTCCAAGGATCCTTCTCCTTGCTCTCCTCCCACATACATGGCTTGAGATTGGTCTTGCCAATCACACATTTGGTTCGTTGGAGCAGAGGTGGAAGGGGTTCCTTGGGGCTCCGTGATAAACTTCTCCAGTCTCTCCACTACCTTGTGGAGAGAATCAAACTTGCTTGTAAGCTCCGCTACGGCCTTCGCCTCATAGATACTAGTTGGCTTTAAGGAGGACGTAGAGTGTCCTCGGGAGTCTTTGACAAGATAGCACCATTCGCCGCGGCATCAATAATTTGTTTGGTCCCCGGTTGGAGACCGTTGTAGAAGCTATGAACTAGCTCCCAATCTTCAATGCTATGGTGCGGGCATTGATGCTGCAGATCCTTAAAACGCTCCCAAGCCTCATAGAGTGTCTCTTGGGGTCCTTGCTTGAAGGACATGAGAGCGCTCCGGATCTTCACCGTCTTGGAGGGCGGATAGAACTTGTCAATGAATGCACTCGCCAACTCGTCCCAAGAGGTGAAGATCCCCTCAGCCTGCGTCCTCAACCAATATAGTGCCTTGTCCTTTAGCGTGAAGGGAAAGAGACGCAGTCTGATGGCATCGATGGAGACCCCCGGCATTTGGAATGTGGCGCACTTCGACAAGAATAATTGGATGTGGTAGTGAGGATTCTCATGGGCATTCCCATGAAATGGATCCTGCTGCATCAGAACCACTAGTCCAGTCTTTAGCTCGAAGTTCTTGTCAGCCGCCAACTCCGGCATGGCAATGGATGAGGTCGTAGAAGAGGTCTTAGGCCGAAGCCTATCTCGAATAGAAATTATCCTCGCCATCCTTGCCGCTAATTGGTCCGCAGTTTCCGGGTTGGTCATAAACCTCCCTTCCGGATTTTGTCTCCTTTCTGCTCTAAGTCTCCGTGCGGTACGTTCGATCTCGGGATCAAATAATATAGCTTCAGGGTCCGCCGTAGATCTCGTGTACATGCACAGGGAAAACAGAGTTTCAAAGAAATGATTAGTACCGTGGAAGGGTTAGGTAAAAATAAAGAAATAGAAATAATAATAATAGTAATAATAAAAATAAAAAAAAGAAATAGCTAGGGTGGTAAGATCAAACGCAATCGCCTCCCCGGCAGCGGCGCCAAAAACTTGATCACTCCTGGACGTAACCCCATAGAACGGTTGTAGTTTTACCGCAAGCGCACGGTGTAGCAGCGAGCGGGTTATCGAACACAGGGAGGACGAATGACCGTGCTTGTTCCAATCAACCTGGCTATTTAAGGAGAGAGAAATTTGCCTTTGGCGATCCTGTCACAATCGTCAGACAAAGTACGGAAATATCAAATCAAATAAAGAACGTCTAGGGAATGGGGAATTCCCGATACTCACCATATTTCGTAAAAGCGGTTCATCGGTATCAAAATTGCTAGAATAAGATTTTGGATGAACTAGTTGCAACTGAATGTAGAACCAAGCTCACGCTCTCGCGTTGTTGCCGGTCTATAGCTATCCTAGGTTTGGGTCCAATCACTTGCAAACCCTAGCCTAGGGAAGCTAGCATTATGATCAACATCATCGTTCAATCGCGCACCGAGCCCAATCTCTTGCAAACTCAGCCCACGACCTAGATTGGGATAGTTCCTACCCGTCCAATCTCTTGCAAACGGGTATTGGCACGGAATTGGAACCGGAAACCCTAGTATCGGTCCAATCTCTTGCAAACCGATACTACGGAAATTCGTTTCCAACCCTATTCGGATTTCTAGGGTTTCCTATCGAATTGGGATCCAATCTCTTGCAAATCCCAATCGGTATGAATTCCTAGCCATCCGTAGTAAATTGATCCCAATCTAATCCCTAATAGCAATTTTAACAAAATTTCTACCAATTCATCACAATTATGAAATAGGGCTTGTAGGGTTCATCCCCACGCCCCAAGACGTGGCGACTACTCACAATTCATAGCAAGATCACAAAAAAAATCAATGAAATAAGCAATAGAATTCATCACAATATTGAGATATGCAATAAAAATAGAATTTTTAGAGAAGAGAAAAAACAAACCAATGGAGTTCTTCAAATAATTCTACAAAAATTCAATTTTGTCTCCTCTCCAATCTCAAGAATAAAACTAAAAAGTTAATCTAAAAGGCTAAAAAAATCTAAGAGAAAAGCCCTCCAAACTAGGGTAACAACAGGGGTTAAATACCCCCCAAAATCGTCCAAAAACTGTGACCAAAATACCCCTGCGCAGTCTGTTTTCCGCAATTTTCGTTACAGGCAGCGCGTCGCACTCGGCCGAGTGACAAAAGTCGCTCGGCCGAGTGAAAACCCTGTAAATTTCCAGTAAGTCTCGATCTTCAGGGGTCTTCACTTCGGGGGCTGGTCGGCCGAGTGAGTTGTAGTCACTCGGCCGATGGCTTCATGGTACTCGGGCGGACGGGATTATCCACTCGGCCGAGTGGGTCTTCTGAAGCTCAGGCTACGTCTGGGCGCCACTCGGGCGGACGGGGTCTCGTCACTCGGCCGATGTGGTCTCCGTCGCTCGGCCGAGTGCACGTATGAATCGTGTCTGATCTGGTCGGCCGAGCGGTGTCTCGCTGGTCGGCCGAGTGACTCCTTCACTCGGCCGAGTGGGACACTAAAAATGCCCAGATTGCTTGTTTTGGCCTCCTCTTCGCTCCTGCGACGTCCGTTCTTCTTCCGCTCCTCTCCAACAGCAAAATACCCCTCGGGGAGGTCGTCGGTGACCCTCTGGAGTAAGCGCGTCTCGAGATCACTCCAAATCGCGCCAAATCACCTGAAATGCGACAAAAACAACAAATCGTGAAAAGCATCGCAATATCTTCGATATATCGTGAAAAACATGATTTGGGCGATCTAAATGGCATGCAAACATGCTGGAAAAGGTGTAAAATAAGGAGTGATCATTTAGCCATAATAGGAAAGCTTGAGAAATAAAGTGGTTTTGATTGTGTTATAAATGGGGTAATTAGGAGGATTTAGGGCTAATCAATATGGGTTTAAATGGGTCTAGTTAGGAAAGTTTTCAAATAGTTAATTATGAAAATTATTCACCCTAATAAGTTTTCAAACTCATTAATAAAATCATTCATTAATAATTTCAAATGGGTATAATCTAAAATTCAAAAATACAATTGAAATATTTTTAATTTAATTATTAGAAGGGATTTATCTTAGTAGTAATAATAATAATAGAATATATATATAAGTCAGAAGTTGATACGGGTACAGGATGTGATAAGCCAACTACGGATACGAAGAATAATAAACACACGTAAGATTACGGATAAAACGCATCGTGAAAACTGGTCGTTACAGAACTCCTTTTGAATCCAAACTTTGACTTTCCTAGTTGCATTCAAACTTTGACTAGCCAATCTTCCAATCTTCATGGTGCATTGAAATTGGACAATCCATGTTTACATTGAATTCTTATTTGCACACATTATCTTCTCCACAAATTATCATTTGCACCAATTATCTTCTCCACACATTATCTTCTCTTCCTTTGATTTTCTAGAAGATGTTAACCAAGTCAAGATTACAATTGCCACTTTTGATCATAATTACAAGTGTGCCCCTTTAGCCTCTTTTGCTTACAATTACAGCTCTGCCACGTTTGTTCTCCTTGCTCACTTGTGCCTGAAATTACTTAACAAACACATCAAAAATATTCATGAAGTTTTGTTATCATCAAACAAAAAATCCTAGATTGATGTATCCAACAAATTGTTGTATCCTACACTCCAGATGTAGTCACCATCAGAATCTCTCTGTCATTGCTATGTTGCTAATAATTCCTACATAAGTAGAGCCAGAAACATCTTCCTTTTGCTTTTCTTTGATCTTCAACTTGGGGTAGTCTCTTCTCCAGTGTGCAGTCTCTGTGTACAAATGACATCTGTCTCTGTGCCTACGTAACTTTAATCTTGATGAACCTCTATCCTTTCTTGAACCATAGTCGTTCTTAGAATTCTGACGTCCTTTGATAAATAGAGCATCTCCTTGATAACCATTATCCTGACCAGTTACCTTCACACGGAGAACTTTGGAATGTATCGCAGACTCAACTTCCTCCAAGGATAGTGCATCCTGCCCATATACCATGGACCGGACCAATGGGTCGAAGTCATCTGTCAGAGAATACAATAGTATCATCTCCAACTGTTTATCCTCGATGTTCACCCCCATATTCCACAAATCTGCCTCGATCTACGTGAACGCATTAATGTGATCCTTGACATAAGTGCCCCCCTCATCTTCAATGCATACATCTATTGCATTAAGTACAGTCGGCTCGTCAAATTCTTCTTCTCATATAGTGCCTCTAGCTTCTTCCAAAGCATATATGTAGTTCCTTCCTCAGACACCTTCCTGAGTACTTCAAAGATAATGACAACTGCAGTGCACTCAATGCCTTTCTCTCCAACTCTGATTTCTGAGCTTCCGTGATGTCATTGTCAAGCTTGTCTTTCTCAAAGACAATCTGATAGCACCTGTCTCTCATCAGAAATGCATTCATCTTCAGTCGTCACATACTGAAGTCATTACTTTAAGTAAACTTATACAGCTTGAACGATGTGGTAGAGGACGACATCTTGACCTTCTACTTTCTTTTCACCAATGCTCTGATACCACTTGTTGGGTTGAAAGACAAAAGAATAACATCAAACACAAGATGTGTTCGTAACGAAATAATATGTTTGCCACTAACTTAACAAACAGAGTAAGATCTTGAAGAAATCATAGAAAGCACAAAATAAACTACCACTAACACAGGTCAAGCAGTCACACGGAGAGATACAGGGTTTATACTGGTTCAGCTAAGATCAATGCATTCGTATAGTCTTCTGTTGTCACGGTTTCCACTAAATCAGAGATGTATCACAGGAGTTTACACCGACTATCAAGATATCCAACAACTAGTGAACCCTCTTGAAAATGTAAATTCAGCACTTTATCAATTACAAGGTCTCATGCATACTCAACAATGAATATATCTTACTAGAAACCTTAGAACAAGGACTACCTCCTCTTCCAAAGCTCGTGGCCGTCTTTTTCTCTCTCCCAACACCAACCTTCAGCGTATGCATGCACGTGCTGCTTAGGAAACCTACAACTTGTGTCATCAGGCGTCTGACCCAGTGAAGTCAGACTTAGCCAATTGGACTGGCTCAGAATGCAGAATTCATGAGAGTTGTGGAAAACTACATCATATGCCGTCCAACCGTCTGATTGTCTGATACGCACTCAAGTGCCTGGTCAAGGAGAGTGAGATGCCTGATGTGTATGTTTTTTGATACATCTCTAGGAGCAGGCAGAATCAGGTGCCTAATCCTATACTATCAGGCACCTGATGACAGCAGAAAATTCAGGGGGAGTTTGAAGCATAACTTCAACAATTTTACCATACTTGTGTTCTGGAATAAAAGGTATGGTTATTTTTAAAGAAAACTTTCTGGAAATTGTCTAAATATACCAAACTAAAAATTTGTTGTATATATCCTAACAGTTGAGAAGCATAAGCTATTAGTTTAATTTTTTTTAACTTCATCAATTATGCATTATGTCTTCATTTCTCTCCTTTAAAACTTGATGGTTATCAGTTTAGCACATTATATCACTCTGTTCCTTCAATTTCTCTCTATTCCAACTTAAGCTTTTTTTTTTTAAATTATTTTTCTCTTTAATCTTTAAGTAAATATTTAGTCTCGTGTATGTTTCAAATGATCAATTAAATCAAAACTTGATTTTAATTCAATACATCATTATAAGTTTAATGTAAGTTTTTTCATAAACTAATCTAAGCGAGGAGAAGATGAAAAGAAAATATGTATTTTTACATATTAAGGGTGCCTTTAAGTAAAAAGTTTTACATCATGTCTCCTACTTAGAAGGTCAAGCTCTATCCCAGTTAGAAACCATTGATGTAACACTACAATGCCGAAGATTAACAAAACCACAGTTAATAACTTTTAGATTTTGTATGTTTAGCGTTTGGTTTTCAAATTTAGCTAATATATTCTTGTATTTGGCAACATGCAAATGATTAGAAGCTTTCAAAGAGATAAAATTCAATTATCTTAATGAGAAAACCTAGCTTAGAGAACAACCCCATTTGCATACGAGAATCAGTAAACCTCCATTTAAAACTTTTAAACTAGACTTTCGTGCATTATGTTTATGGATATCCAAGATCACATCCCAATCAATTGATCAAATTCATATCCTAGCTAGCTTGTCACGGGAGCCACAATGTCCCACGGCCCGGCGCTCGATCTCCCCTCTGCCGGCAACCGTAGAGACAGAAGACGACGGCACGGGGTTAAGGGTCCGTCGGTAAGGCCCAAGCCACTTGGCCATCATGTACCGTCTCTTCCTCCATGGCGGCAGGCTCAGCCCCGTCCTCTTCAACGACCTCTTTGCCGCTTCGGCCATAATCCGTACCACCTGCTTCACTGCCTCTGCCCTCGCTATCATCACCCTCGGCAGCATTGCCGCCAGTTTCTCGTATTCGCTCGTCGCTCTCGCCACCTCGAACTGCGCCCCAAAACCCAAGTCCACAATGTACCTGTCGTCTTCTTTGTCGCTGATCGCATTAACGTCGATGTACTCGTGGCCGCCCGCGACCAGCCCGCCGCTGCTCTCCCACCTGGCCTTGCAGAGACCAGCGTCGTACCCACTCTCCCTCAACTTCGCCGTCACGGCTCGCTTGTAGCCCGAGCTGCCCCTTGATGTAAGACCCGCTAACGATTCTTCGGCCTCCATCACAGCAGAGTAGATATCCAGGACCGGCCGTGTCGGGTGATCGAGCAGATCTCGAACCTTTTCAGCCGCATGTGAATAGAAGCTGACATCGCCGTCTTCATCGTCATCGGAGTTGAATTCGGACGGGTGGGGTTCGTCGAGCTCGAGAAAGGCATGGACGAGGCCACAGAGGCAGCAGTGATCGGAAGCTTCGTGCTCGCTGCCACTGCTGGACATCTGAGAACGGTCGCTGCTGAGGAGTCGGGCCTTGACCCGGTCGTCTAGAGGGCCCGAAACCCTCTTCGCCTTTACGAACAACGCCATCTCCCTGCTTGCTTAAAGCCTGCTGCAATACAGAGAAAGTAATGGAAAGAGAGTTTGGGGGGGTTTTTTATATAGAAGAGGAAGGAAGACTAGTGTGAAGAGCCGGGGGATGTTAGCATCTGAGGGTCATTATGGAGTCATTTCTATGGTACATGATTGGATTGGGTCGTGGAAACTGGTGACAGGGTGCTCATTGTCAGTCTGCCACGTGTCATTACGTGATCGGCACCCGCATTTGCTCCCGCCACACGTGATGTCGACTGTCCTACACGAGCACGGCGGCCGGTGCCGGCTGAGTCTTTTTTTCAACTTGTGATATTCATTTAACTAAAAATAATCCGTGCAGTAAGGAGCAAAAAACCTCCACACTAACAGCATCAGCAACCGGTGTATGTGTGCAAACGAAACGAAGCAAGAAGTGTGTGTGACTGTTATCGTCAGGAGTAAAAGGATAAACACAAAAACCTTCAGGGTTATAAAGGGGAAATCAGATAGGGCAAAAATGCAATTAAGTGAGTTTTTTGGGGGGTTTTGGTTTTTTTGGCAAAGTGTGACGATGGGATGGCAAACATGTAAGTATGTAAGAGTATGGGCGATTGTTAGGATAGTGGGATGGGACATTTGTTCCTGTCAGCTTGTGCCTGGAACAAAGGGTACCACCTAGGACAATCATAGGTAGACAACCCTCGTTTGTAAGATAGATGCTGGGTGAAAAATAGAGGGGAAATCATGAAAGCTATAAAGAGTTTGTCTTTTTTCCACGAATCCTCGAGGATTTTATAGACAGGGAGTGACTTGGAACTGTGTCTAGGTTCATTGCACCGAAAGTTTGCAATTAATCATTTTGAGTGCATGTAGACGATATGTGATCGTATCTACTAAGCGTTTGTAGCTCGCAACAACTGGACTTATCCTATCTTATAATTATGTAGCCCGCAGGTTTAAAAAAGGTTTACCTTCCTGTGTTAAATTGAATGTCATGGATTAATATAACATTATATATATATATATATATATATATATATATATATATATATATATGTTGACTAGGATCTATTCGGATGGATCAAACATGCGGATCCATCCAAGTGGAATTTAAAGATAGACAATGAAAATCGAGGTTTTTGAATAGTTATAAAAGCGGCTAATTTTGCAACCACTTGATGCATGGGCAAAACATGTCCAAATTAGTTGAAATTTTGTTTGGAGCTAGTTTAGACATGTTAGAAGACATCCAACGGTCAGATTTTTTATTTACATTGTCTAGCTTTAAATTCCACTTGGATGGATCCGCATATTTGATCCATCCGAATGGATCCTAGTCAACATATATATATATATATATATATATACTAGTCATTACCCGTGCCCATAGGGCACGGTTTATTTAATGGCTGAGTTTTTTCTCCCCACAAATTCCAAGTTCCCCCAAATTTCAAGTTTTCCCACAAAATTTCAAGTTTCCCCCCAAATTTCAGTTTTCACCAAAAATTTAAGTCAACCCCCCAAACTTGCCACGTAGGACAAAGCTTTATCCTAGTAGGATAAGATTCAAAATCTTCAAAGGACTGGAAAAAAATGGTCGGAAGGGGGGAGAATAAAAAGTGTGGGTGGGTGTGTGTGGAGAGTCCAGGGGCAAAAATGCAAAAACCGGGGTTGTATGTTTAAAATTCCCCACCTCCTCTCTATCCCTTAAAATCGCATCTCTTATATTGTCTCTTATCCAGTTTCCATATTTTATATAATAGATATCCAAATTCTCTTATCCAATTTCTCATCTCCAAATTCTCTTATCCAATTTCTCTTGATAACATCCCTCTTTTATATCACGTGGACTGGGAAAAAACGGTCGAAAAGGGGGGAAGAATAAAAAGTGTGGGTGTGTGTGTGGAGTGTCCAGAGGCAAAAATGTAAAAACCGGGGTTGTATGTACAAAATTCCACACCTCCTCTCTTATCCCTCAAAATTTCATCTCTTATCCAATTTATCTTTTCCAAATTCTCTTATTCA